>JAHDVE020004665.1:0-39324 GCA_022606495.2 Halesus radiatus | reverse complement strand
TAATTCCTTCAACATCTCTTAATGACCCAGGTTAACTCCCGCTTGTCCAAAAAAACGTAATCCCTGATGTGAGCATCGGGGCACATGAGTGGTGTTAATAAATGAAATTTAAAATAGTATAAACATAAACCCACTAAAAGGTTAAATATTACAGAGAGTTTCTTTTGCTTCCTCGCCTAAGTACTAAACCTAAATTTCGCTAACCGTGAATAAAAAAAACTAGTGTGTAGGTACATGTGGTTAACAAAAATCATATTAAATCCCACCCTTTAGCTTTTTGCCCGTAGTAAGCATCTATTCTGACCGAATTTAATTTATGACGTTGTGAAACATCTTTACTTGGGTTCGTTCTGCACATACAATCAAAAAGCGAGCAGTTTAAAGACACATCGTTAAAAGAACACAACCAAATCAATTGACGTAATGGTTTTTCAGTACAACTTCTCAACCCCTTTTCACATATAGTGTGATACGAGTAACGGATGTGTAAAACATATGGGGAGGTATGTACGTTGGCAGCATAAAACATTTTTTACATAAAGTTCAGGCATTGTTTTATTACATTCCTCTTCAAGGGGAATTTCCGGTCCGACAAAAGGGTGGCTTTCTGAACTCTAATTAAATAAAATATTGACATGATTTTTTAAAAATAATTTGAAACCTTTGATAATTAGAAAAAAAAATGTTTTATATAATTCTACGCCATATTATAGAGCCTTGCAATTATTTAAAATTCATTTCGAAATTTAATTTTTACCTAGATAATGTAATTCCTCAACACGTTTGCTTTTCTAGAGTACGTCGCTTTATCGATGACATGATTAATCCACATTATATATTACTTCCCTTGTTATATATTACTATGTTAACATATTACTGCCATACGATCTAAGATTGTTTAAGGACAGAATTCAGAGCAAAACTTATCTTTTCAGAAAGTCATATCCATAAATTGTGCAGTTGCATACCTAATAAACATAGCGAAGCAAGCCGTTAGTACCCATCTGAAGTAATTAACAGAAAAATTTGAAACTTCTAGTCCGCTTCATTGTAAATAATTTTAAATATTTGTTAATTGATAAACTAAAGTTCTTAAAAACTTAAGACAAGATTTTTGTGCATAGCGCAAAGGGTAACAATTATTATTTTATAAACAATAATTATTAATCTAAAACACTCATCCAAATTGAAAAAAACCTTCCGAGCAAAGATAAATGTCGCCGGCAGGACTCGAACCCGCACCCTTCTAATGTCCGGTTAGATGCTCTACTGTTGAGCTACGTCGGCTTATCGCAAACCCGCCAAGTTAATCAATATATACTAGTGTTCCATTTTAATAATTACTGTTTTTATTATATTTTCACCTGTAAACAACCAACTTTTTATTAATATGAGAGAGGCTTGTAACGGCTAAATCCCTCAAATAGATGGCGTCGAGACAAATTATGTCTACATTTTATTGGTGAAAATTGCTTTGACTTGTCAAATATTTATTAATTGATAAACTAAAGTTCTTAAAAACTTAAGACAAGATTTTTGTGCATAGCGCAAAGGGTAACAATTATTCAAACGATCAAAACAATAAAACACTTTTAAGTGAGCCAATGGCATTTACATCATTACAAATCAATTTTAAAAAAATGTCATTTAATGCGGGGAAAACATATTATAAATGTAAGTACCACACGGGATAGTGAATTTTTAATTATATTTTAACTAAATCGGATCAATGATAATAAATTATTTTAAACACCGTCCAAATTAAAATTGGATTGGAAAAAATAAAATCACATAAATAAGTCGTCGCAATGTGGGCTAACCACAGTTTTAAAAGGGCCTCGTACGCCGAAACATCTGTCACAATAATAAAAACAAAAACTATTTGGAGAATTTGATTTACATTAAAGTTTAAAAAAAAATAAATGGCGTTCTACGAATTAAAAACAAAAACGATTTATAAATTTTACGTAATAATATATAACAAATTAATATTGTTCTTTATGATATATAACGCAATAGCGGAATCAGTTATGGGCTATGGAAAAAAAATTGTTATGGACTAACGTACAAAACGCGCTTAAATAAAAAAGAGTAAATACAACCCGGTTTGGTAAATTTAATATCAGCCAAAAAAAATCATGTGTTATACTTACACCTTATTTTATATTTTCACACGCTTATTTATAGAGTCGCTAATAATAAAAAAATAAAATATATATATGTATATATACATATATAAATTTAACAAAAACATAAATTTAAAAAAAATTACCTGAAGAATTATTAAAAAAAAAAATGACATCGGTTTAGAAAATAAGAAACAAAAGGTCATTCTACCTCCATAGAAGAGGAATAAAAATACCATCTAAGTATATGCATACCTATGTACCCTAAGTTACTTAATGCTAGAAATAAAACTTAATTACAATAATTTCAAGTAAATGTTACAAGCTAAATATTTAGAAATGAATTATTGTTAGAAATAAAACTTAATTAAAATAATTTAAATGTTACAAGTTAACACGATAAACTAAATGTTACAAGTTAAGTATTTAGAAATGAAATCTACTGATTTTATTTTTATATGCATTGTTATCAAATAATTTTGAAAAAATGAGAGCTCTTACAATCACTCTGAATGTACTCAGTTTTCTGAGACTTATATAAAGTACAATTATTGCAAAAAAAAACTAACCTGAAAAGAAAAATTATGTGAAGCATGTTATTATTTTGTTTTAAGTGATATTTCTCGCAGAACGTAATTTAAATAGTTCCACGAAGTTTTATCTGACAGTAAGTATTTATGCTCTTTATGGAGTGCTGGCAAGTAGTTTTTTTCTTCATTTTTAGCATAGATAAATCTCTAAGTATGTTCTTTTAAATGCCGGAAAGGTTTATCGAGTAGTATGAATGAAATCCAATATGTAAAAATGTTGCTAAAAAAACGTTTTAAAATTAGTATGAAAAACATTGAACCCACCATGTTGTATTGTGGTTAGCTCGTAGATATACAAATCTGGTTAGCCGCAGATTACATATTCAAAAGAAGAAGGTTTGTTTGGGCAGATTAGTTTAATAATGGAAAACATAAGTAGGTACTTACCTAAAAACTTATCCGATATCAATTATCAGGAAATTATGATGCGATTGCGAAATAAGGATTGTGATAGACCGAAAGGACTCACCAATTGTCACTGCCATTCTCCCATGGCAGCTTGCGTCTTGCTCGTCAACTGGAGGGATCACTTCTCACCGGTCAGCTCGAGCTCGTCGCGATGATATCGGGTTCGAACCCGATAGCGCGTTCTTCTCTCAGTTCTCGTGGCGGCGGCTTGATTTGGAATATGGATGCGCTGCGGCACTTCAATAGTTGTCGCGGCGATGATTCGTATTGTAATGAATGCTGGACAATTGATTCGGGAAGTCGGGAAGCAAGGACTGGAGGGGGGAGGAGGGGAATGAATGGAGGGAGGGGACTTCGCAATCGCACCTGATCGACGGTAGCTTTTAATAAACTCGCGTGAACAAACTTTATTATTTAGATATATTTTGAAAAAATAAATGTTTGCAATGAAATAAAATTTCCAAATGAATGCTTCTTTTATAATTTCTTCAAACGATTGGTATTCATTTTGTGGCATCATTATTAATAAATTAATAAAAAAATATACTTTGTATTCACTACTTTATGAATATAGGTACACACATATCTATATACATGTTTCGACAGCGATGCTTTATTCATCAGGAATACTCGTATATAGAAATAAAAAATAATTTATAAGTAAATATTAAAAAAAAATTATATGCCTTAAATTTATTTTCATATTAATGTTTATAATAAAAATAATTTCTAATATGAATTGGTCATTCAATGTTTTGTAATAATTTTTGATTAATTTCTTAATTACTTAAATTTTTTTAATGTTAATAATTAGTCTATTCTTACATGATTGTGTTCTATGTTTATCATTTGCCTATACTTTAAATTATTTACTTAAGAATTGAAAGCATGACTTAAGAATTATCAAAGACTCGACAGAATTCAGAACAATACTTAAAACACATCTTTTCAGACAATCGCATCCATAAATTGAAGAAATTCACCTGTAAATTGCTTAGCTAGGCTAGCCGGTTAGTACTTACCTAAAGTCAATAAACGCATCGGCGCGCAAATGCGTCCACAGCCCGCAACACCGTAAATAACCAAAGTGTATAATAAATTTAAAAAAAAACATTAATATTTATTAAAAGCTTCTTACGCTTTTTAAGGCAATTTTATAGATATTTTCGAGTCCTAAAATTCATTTTATGAATACTTTCCAGTCCTAAAAATTAATAACAATAATTCAATAAATACCACCTCTTCTTGTGCCATCTCTATAAATAATTTTTTCTAAAGCTGTGTTCATCTGAAGCGACCTGGCGCTATACAAATCATCCATTTAAATCATACTATTATTATTATTATTTTTTAGAATTCTATATATTCCTGATAAGGAAAGCATTACTTTCGGAACACAATGACATGCACATACGTTTATATATTGATAAAGTGGTGAATACAAAGTATTTTTTAATTCATTTAATAAATTATTTTTTAGTTAGAAATAATTAAATAAATTCATTTGTTGGGGATATTTGGTGTCCTGTATCGAGATTGTTGATTCCACGAAGAATTACTTAAATGAATGCGTGGACTGTTAGCCGCTATGTCGATGATGTTTATCACATGTCATGTTAGATAGAATTTGACTTATGCAGCAGCCTACAGTGTACAGACTGACTGTTGACGATTCGATCGATCTTACTAAAGGAGCATGTTCGCCATGAGCCGCACACTCGGTCATCTTCTGACTACGTGGTTATATTCAAATATGCACGGTCTAACCGAGTTTCACTTAGACTCTGCTGAAGCTTGAGTCGAAGCGGCTAAAATTAATAACATTGCGGTGCACAATACGCTGAGTAACCATGATTTATTTAAGTAACGATATGTACCTAGTGATAAAGATCTAATTTAACTAATATTAGTCGCTATGCACACATGCTGCATAATCTTCTCTTATCTTAAAGATCTTAAAGAACCTGAACCTGAAAGAACCTGAATCGTATGTTGTGGACAAATATAAATATATAACAGAACATACCTATCATAGAAGAATGTCCTCTTCATCAGTATCCTAGAGATTCGTTTGTTTTGAGTCAAGAAACTCCAACAGTAAGTAAAACAGAAAATAAGTAAAAACGTTCGGCTTGTCTACGAAAACCGAATATTTTGTTAGAGTATTTAGTTTGATCCTTTTTATATATGTTTTATAATTTGTTTACCGCTGTCAAAATCACACGAAAAAAAAGTGGACGGCAGTCTACTAGGCTAGTAGCAAAATTAATGTGACGTGACCTTTGCCACCACGTCAGTGTACAAACCAGATGAAGCTTGGTTACAAACGAAGCCTGGTCGGCAAACGCAGTTACGTTTTTATCATAAGTGTTTGTCATCGGGAAGATTTTAACAAAAATTGTTATATGTTTTGTTTCACTGGAAAAAGTGAGAAGTTGTTTTCTTCTACCCTTTTGGCAATGGCTAATATTATTTTCGTATGTCTCTAAAGAAAAGAAACTTGGTATTCCTTTTAATATTTATATTTTTATGCTTGTTAGAAAATCGTCTTATCGTTATTGTAGAGATGTTATTTCTTCACCCACGTCTTTAAAAGATTTGAAAATCTGACTATTTTGGTATTAGTTGTGTGGGGTGCCAACCAAAAAATAAATCATTAAATATAATTATTTTTAAAGGTAATACAACTATGCCATGCTAACTTAGAACTACCTACCCATAACGTTTAGCGAACAGATTGCGTTTCAAAAGAATAACCGTGAAAATACTTTAAATTTGATTTACTGATTTTAGAATTTTTATTCATTTCTTGCTTTATATTTTTCCTCTAGTAATATTTTAACATAAATACGAAAACTTTCTGAAAAAAATTAACAGACTTACAAAAAAATTGATCCAATTTATAATCAAAACCATGTACAATGTGACCTTAGAACGGTGTACCCCAGTGAAGTCACATTTTTTGAGACATTTGTAAAACATTATGAAAAAAAAGAGATTTAGGTGGTTTTGATTTAAATCTGTCTAATACGTATTTAAAAAAAAATAAAACTAATGCACGCGTGAAACATTTAGACATAATTCCTTCGTGCGTGGGTTCCTTCGTCTGTCCTTGAACTTTAGTGACAAGCAATAAAGTACGTACCTGTAATATATTTATGATACCAAGGTGATTTTTTTTACTTCCCTATTTGAGATGATTGTGTAACCCTGTTCTTGCGTCGGGGAAATCGCGGTAACGCGATTGCGACGCGGTTTAAAGCGATTTAAAGCGAAGAGATGTAAAGCAACAACGTTTTCATACGTGCTCACGCACCGCCCGCTCCCAGTCGCCGCCATTGTTCATAAACGGACGCAAGGGTTTTTTTCTAAATTTGAAAACTCCAATGATAAATAATGTTTTTTAAAGAAATATATATCTCAAAGAAGTGAAACTAATATATAGGTATATATTTCAGTATTTATAATATTTTATTAGCATTATTTTTTTAATCATTCAAGAAGATAATATTAACACATCCCAAATGAACCACGAAATCAAAAAAACAACAGAAAATAAAAAGATTTCAGTCGCATCTCCATCCATTTTTAAATCCCATATTTTTGGCTGGATAATAAATGGAAAATGGTGGATAATATTAACAAGTCTTGAACTTGAAGTATGATATCGGTGTAGATGGCGTAAATTGAACTGGTCTCATTAGCTAAGTTGGTTAAGCGGTTACCCCGGCTAGGTAGAGGTCCTGGGTTCGAGTCCCAGATGCGACTGAAATCTTTTTATTTTCTGTTCTTTTTTCGGTTTCGTGGTTCATTTGGGATGTGTTAATATTATCTTCTTCAATGATTAAATATTACAATGAGGTTTAAAAACTTCAATAAGTTATAAAAATAAATTGAATATTATTTTTTTTATTGTATTTTTAATTATTTAATTTTACAAAAGAAAAAAAGTACAATGCAAAAAGCCCCGATAAACTACTTTTTTGTAATTTAAAAAAAAAACTTTGTTTACATCACTTTTATTTATACTTTTGCCGACCGGGTTTCGCTATTACCGTAGCTTCTTCAGGGCAGTATACAACTAAACTATGAACTAAGGTACACATGTGATATAGATTGATAAAAACGATTACAATTTAATACACTAATTTGAAGGGATAAAATAATTTAGAAGCTGACAGGTTTATTGGAGGTGACCAATGATTTTACTTTTAAAAGAACTTTGGTTTTTTGTATGTCTGATGTCACCAGATAGGGAATTGAATAGCTTAATATCATTGTAAATGAAACTGCTTTGTCCATCAGAGGTTTTAAAAACTGGAATTTTAAAAGATTTTACATGTGATTTCAGGGTTCTAGTACTTGTTCTTTCTTCAGACATATAAATATTTTTTAATTGATGCAGCAGGATATTTTTTGAATATGTTTTTTAATAAGTTATTATAGTATTAGAATTGAAATTAAAACACTTTGTACTTTGTTCCACTTATTTATTTTCACCGGGACCGGTTTCATCCTACAACGGACATTTTCAGACTGGTAGTTGAAATTCTTATGCTACGGTATTTATATAAACTTAGGCAGAGGTACACAACAATGTCTCTATATAATGACCGTTTCTATTTTGTTAATTTGAGGTATTATGAGTTATTTTGTAAGTGGAACAAAGTACAAAAGTGTACAATTCTAATACAATGGAATTCCAACACGAATTAACAGTTCAAAAACTACTCATTAAAAAAAGTTAATATAGTTTTTAGAGCCATTTCTAACAGGATATATTTTTTTTATTTTAAAATGCATTTTTTAATTAGAAAAAAAATAATATAGCATACGTGACACCATGTT
Source organism: Halesus radiatus (assembly GCA_022606495.2). Taxonomy (NCBI): domain Eukaryota; kingdom Metazoa; phylum Arthropoda; class Insecta; order Trichoptera; family Limnephilidae; genus Halesus; species Halesus radiatus. Next base: position 31,352 of record JAHDVE020004665.1, on the reverse strand, counting down.
AGGTTGAAACACGAATTCGTTTAGGTATATTACTAATAATGGTCAATGCATAACTATGCTAAAAACACTTGTACAGATATCATGTTTTGACATGTTTTATTTATTAGTTTAAAGTTATAACCATCATTTTGCATTTGAACCTAGTAACCCCGGGTGAAATATAGCGGAGGTCGACCCCTCTTCTTTTCCCCTTTGAATAATTCGCTTTTCAAAGTTCAGTTCCTTTAAAATGGTAATTTATATTCTCAGAATTTCACGGCCGTTTGGAAAGGTCTACTGCGCCACAAATCAGACGTAATGACGGGGATTGAAATGTTTTCGAAACGTAAGCAAAAAAAAAACATGTTTATTTTATTTACAGGACTTTGAAAAATGTTTTTGCAGAAACCATTTGGAATGTTTTTGATCATTTTTTACGAAAAGAAGTAACTAATATTCTTAAGCAGGAATCTTCGAATAATACAAACAGAAATGAGTTTTATTTTTCTTTTACAATTCTCTGATATTTTTATCGCAGTCTCGGAATAATAATTTTTTAATGATTTTATATGTAAATTCACAAGAGTTATCCTTTTTTCTATTTTTTTATGTAACTCCACACAGGAGGTCCTGAGGGAAGTAGTTTCCCTCAAGGCCTATATCATCTTTGGGGATGCTGTATGGAGGGTCTTTTAGAGGATAGGAAGGAGTGAACTTGGGTCTTGAAGAGACCCATGTTGTAGGATAAAGGAAACACGGAGGCCGGGAGATCATTCCACAGCCGAGCTGTTGAACACAAGAACGAGTCGTAAAAGCGACCCGTTCTGATGTGACAAATATCAACCGCGTGCAAACGTTGGGCCCGCATTTGGCGTGTTTCCCGACTGTTAACCGGTGCTGAAGGGATCAATAAAAAGAGGACAGCATTCCCACCTAACGTTTGTGCTGCAAAGATCGCTGTTCGTTTGTTAAGATAGGCGAATCTATCAAACGGGCCGCCCGTTTCTGCACAGACTGAAGGGTTTTTTAGGATATTTTGGGGCTCTCGACCAGAGGTGGTTGCCAAATTTTATATTGGGGCGTACTTGCTATTTGTACAGGATCAGCAGTTGTCTCCTATTAAAGTATCGGGGGGCTCTGTACAATAAGCCCAGCTTCTGAGAGGCTAACTTTACCCTGGCTTCGATAGAGCCCTCATCCCTGAACTGTCCCTATCTATATGTTCATAATAGTGAATAGATATTACAAGATATAAGTTCCTTTTATATCATTTAAAAGAAACCCACTGTGGCCACCGACTTGGTACATTTTGGTTCTAGACCCGAGAGAGCCAAATAAAATACAATATTTAGCACGCACTCTGTCTCCCTTATGGTATGACACCATTTCATTTGATCGAATTTAAATTATGATGGAACGAATTTCTGTATTTGAAATTTAAGAAAAGAATGGTCAGACTTTTGGATGAAGAAATACGCCCGCACAGGATTTTTCATGGGTCATAAAGATCTGCAAGAATTGCGTTATTACCCAGTAAGGTTATTTATTTATTACTAGCTGATGTGTACCTGGCCTTGCTCGGGTAAAAATAATTGATTTTAGAGCAAAAGTATCTCCAAATAAATAAACATTCGTTTGAATATTTCATTTCATTCCAAACGTTTATTTTTTCAAAATATATCTAAATCATAAAGTTCTTAAGGAGGTACCTACTCGTGTTTTCCATTTTGAAAATATTCTACCCAAAAAAACCTTATTCTTTTGAATATGCAATCTGTGGATAACCATAGTGTTATATCTATGGGCTAGCCTAAATAAAATATGGCTGGTTCAATATTTTTCATACTATTTTTAAAACGTTATAGCGAAATTTCATTCAAAACACTTTCTCAACCTTCCCGGCACTAATAAAAACAAACTGTGCTATTTTCAGCGAAACCGGTAGATAATGTATTTTATTAATTTTTAAAAAATTTAATCTAATTCAAATACAATAATTTTATTTTTAAGTTTTGCAAGTATTTTAGTTTTTACTATTGCGACAGCTTTTTTAGCATTCTGTGTGAAAAAAAAAACTGAAATATTTGCAGAATTTAATAAAATTAATAAATTAATAAATTGCAGAGCCATTTACGTGCATTAATTATTTTGATAGACAAGGCATTTAGGTTAATATAATAACAAAATATTGTGAAAAAATCTTGAATCATTCTCTAGAAATCTTGAATGAAATCTCGAAAGGGGATTTTAACTGGATTGAAAAGCCCTAACCAAGGAATGGAAAAGGGACAAAGATGTTGTCTTAAACAATCGACTAAAGTTGCTTTTTGTACTTGCCGAACGAAATATATTTAATATGTTTTTTTCTGTACTATTCTTTATATCGTGTTTGGTGACCAGATCTGAATAGCCAGGTATTCCCCACCTTCCTCTTCCCCTTCTACTTCCCCTCCCCAATACCTTCAGCCTCACAACATTCCCCAATTGGGAATGCCATAGTCTCACTGGCTCCAGACGGTTGGGAGCAGTTGGGACTATTGTGAGGTATTCATATAAAAAATAAAAAAAATATCGCTTTTTACCATACTGTGACAATACTATTTTTTTTCATTCTATTCTGTATAATGCACTGAACATAAGCTAAACTTGTCAATTTGACTGCCCTAAAACTGGTTTTTGATCCCAGTTGGGCAGTCAAAGCTTTCTAGTTTTTATTGTTTAATAATGTGTAAAATAAATAAATAAAATAAAATAAAAAACATATAATTAAAAACATAACACAAAAATGTTTACGTAATTACCGTTTAACCAAACATAACACAAAATATTTACTAATTATATAACACAACAAATCCACTTATTTTTACGGGATTATTATATTTATATATAATATTATGAAGTTTTAATTCATCATTTTATTTTAAGTTTATTGTTATTATGATCTTCCATAATGGCTACATACAATCATTCTTTATCTAAAACACGCGAACACCTCAGCACAGGTTCTCCCAGTGAGGTGTTCACGAAACATTACAACTAAACTAATTACATATAGTGGACTTATTAGTCTCATTACTTTACACTCCATTATCGTGTTTCATGTTAAATTAATTATAAATTAATTACAAATACCCATTATTTGCATATGTAAGGGTTTAGGCTTCTTGTTATCAAGCGGGGCGTGATTATTCACTAAGAGTTGTTCTGTGCATTTTGAAACAGCGCTTTTATTATTATAACATCGTATATGTTATTTGAATCTAGTAGAGAAAACCCTTCCCGTCTCTCCGATATATGTAGCGTTACATTCTAGCGTTTCAGAACTTAATAACATTAATAAATTTCATTTCCATTAAATAAAAAATAAAAATTTTATTCGTTTTTACGAATTAAACACATAAACAATTAATAAATTAATAAGAATTACTTTGTTTACACCACTACTTTTAATATGTAAATATCAACATGTTTCGACTTTCCTCATAGGGATACACAGTATACTAATAAATAATTCTTATTAATTTATAGCATAAAATAATTATAAATCTATTGAAGAAATTAATTATTAATTTTATAGATATACTACTATTCAATGTTATTTTTTTAATCAAAAAGTATGCATTTTTGAGGTAATGTGTATTTTTTGGTAGTTTCTTTTTTTCAGTTTCTTTCAAAGTTTTGTTTCTAAGGTTCATGATAATGCAAATTTTTTAAATTCTTAATCACAGAAAAGTCAGTCTGTTGGAAATAAGATACCTGGGGTTAGTAAGCTTATATGCCTGAGAAAAAATCTGTCAATTTATTATGCTAAAGAAATGTACAGCAAATAGTTTTTTTTATTAATTATTTCCTAATAAATAATATTACGAGACTCGTTATTTGTTTTTGTTTTTTTATTACGACTTGTATAGGCACCAAATACAATCGTTAGTATATTTTGAGGAGTCCGACATCAAATGTGTATGACGAACTTCGTTTCGCGTTTGCCAGTAACAGATCATGCATGCATTTACGTCGGTACGCAATCATTATGTATTTATTGCTTAACTGTAAGTGCGGTTAAATTTATCCACTCTGCCAGAAGAACACTTAAGATGTCTAAATAATAATGGGTTCTCCGAATTTGCTAACCATCTCTTAGAAACAGACGACACATTCAATAAAGATCCAGGCACTAGTTTACTACATAAAAATGGAACCGGCATTCGACTAGATAACTTAGAGGCATTAGAAATAAGGAAAGCCAAAAACACTAATAGAAGACTCATAAATAATAAAATAAATTTAAATAAAAGTCCAATCCTTAAATTATTCCCAATAAACAAAGTACACACCCTTCCCGGTCAGCGGGTACCTGCTGATCTCCCACCCTTGGCCCTTCACTCGCCTGTTTGTATCAATCTATAACACATGTGCGTCTTAGTTCATAGTTTAGTTGTATACTGCCCTGAAGAAGCTACGGTAGTAGCGAAACCCGGTCGGCTAAAGTATAAATAAAAGTGATGTAAACAAAGTTATTGTTGAATAGATTTTAATTCAATTTACAATGCTGCACTTATTTTTTAAGCAATGATTGTGTAGAGAAGCGAAGTGTACATATTGCGTTTACATCATAATGTTTCCTAAAAGTGTTACAAAAAAAATATGCTCGAAAATGGTTTTAATAATAATATAATATGACAGAGTTGTTGGTTTGTTATGGAAAAAAGAGAGTGCAAAGCGACAAGTTTTCATTTAGAAGTTATAATATACTTATTATTTATGTAAGTAGAATATGGCGTAGAATATTTACCGTATAGCATAACGGTACAATCTTATGGGTGTGTATGTGTATGAATGTGTATGTGTATTGTTTTTACTTATTTTAAAAATATATCTAAATCATAAAGTTCTTAAGGAGGTACCTACTCGTGTTTTCCATTTTTAAAATATTCTACCCAAAAAACCTTATTCTTTTGAATATGCAATCTGTGGATAACCGGAGTGTTATATCTATGGACTAACCTTAATAAAATATGGCTGGTTCAATATTTTTCATACTATTTTTAAAACGTTATAGCGACAGTTTTACATATTGGATTTCATTCAAAACACTTTCTCAACCTTCCCGGCACTAATAAAAACAAACTGTGCTATTTTCAGCAAAACCGGTCCATTGATTTTTGAGAACATCGAGGACCAACAAAAGAGCTTATATTGATATATATATATCTACTCGTATATATATATATATATATATATACGAGTAGATAATGTATTTTATTAATTTTTTTAAAAATTTAATCTAATTCAAATTCAATGTTATTTTTAAGTTTTGCAAGTATTTTAGTTCTTACTATTGCGACAGCTGTTTTAGCATTCAGTTTGAAAAAAAAAACTGAAATATTTTCAGAACTTAATAAAATTAATAAATTTGATATGCATTAAAAAAATAAAAAAATAAAAAATAAATTGACTTGTACGAATTAAACACAAAAAAAATAATAATTATAAAATTTCACTTATAATAGTGACACAGGTGTAAAACATATTTTAGTAGGTATATCGATAGTATAGACCGAAATTAATAAAATACGAAAAACAATAATAAAAATGTCTCACGAACAAATTCAGCAATAACATTGTATACCTACATATAATTTAATATAATTTGCAACACAGGTGAACATATGTATATAATATTCTTATAATTACGCTCTAGACACGTATCTTGTTAGTAATTGTTGGGAATGTACGCTGTTATACGCTTCTGGTATTTACATTCCGTGCAGTTTAACATATTTGTTGTACGTAAAAAATTATTACCTTCTGCGTGAAGTCCAAGTACAAGCGAGTTTTGTTATATTGTATGACGGGTTAACCTTTCCCTTACGGTGCTAAAATTAAAACACGCGTTCCGGTGTTGGTAAGTCGGTTCACAATAAAAAAATAGCGATTTTAAATCTTAAAAATAAAAAAATTCGTAGCTAATCCCCTTAAGTAATTATAATTGAAGTAAAAAATTATAATAATTGAGATTTATTTGCTGAAAACATTAAAAAACCATCTGGCAACGCTCACGGAACTGAGACTGAGAACATCGAGCTCCTCGCGCTTCTACAATAAGCAAGAGTGAGATACTTCCGCATACTTTTCGCGTATCGTCGAGACCCAATGTCGAGGCACTCACAGCGCTGTTATACACGAATTTATTTCCGATGTTCACAAAATACCTTTGATGTCCCCGATAAATTCGGATTATTATTAAAATTATTTTTTAAATCAATGCCTAAATATATTATGGAGGAATACCTAAAATCTTAACTTTGTATTTATTACATTTATAAAGATATTGATGGATATTAGAAGCAACGTGTAGAAGATACTCATCACAGGGAAGGGAGGGATGTGGTTTTTGAAATACTTTCTGCGAAGAATCTCTAAAAAAATTCGATACATTATTTCCGTAACTTTACGTCCACAAATGAACCAAAATCAATTATTTCGGAGTCGATCATTTTGAAATGGATTTCATGAATCGCTAGTCTAGAGAGAAACGGTTCCTTTCAATTGATTTCAATTTCAATTTGCACAGTTCGCTCAATGATTGTGGTAGCATTCCCAAGAGACCAATCGTAGTATTGCCAAGTTCTAGATTGGGAAGTTTCGAGGATAATGTTTTTTGCTGGAAACTGGCAACACTATTACAGTATTATGATAAGATGATTAATGACTATTTGCCATAGTTAGAGGTAGTTGAAATGTTGTAGCAAAGTTGTTCTGTAACGATGCTGTGTATTTTTTTGTAGGTGTATACACTACGCAAGATTCAAACTTTACGGAACCAGTAGGACTGTTGCTATCCCAATAAGAAAGCATCGTAGGGTTGAAAAAAAGCGTTAGGTGAAGTAGGATTGAAAAGTTTCAACATTAGATATCTGATCATTTATATTCTTCTGGTGGCCAATTATTTAGGGAGGATATCTACCATCGGGGTAATCTTCACCCTGCAGCCCCAAACGACCTTGCGGAACTGCACTTGTACCAGTCAAGTCGATACCAATTGATCGATATTTATCTTATTTTTATGGCTAGTAATTTCTATGGTGTTTTCCTCTCAGTTTAGATTATTTTGAAGATGCGTCTATGTGCAACATAAAAATAAAAAAAAAACCGTTTATAAATTTTAAATTGAATATTCAGCTGGAATACGTAAACTAGCCTTTCTAATTAAGTACTCTAAAAATACATACATTAGAAGACATACATAAAATCTGATTTTTTAAATATTTTATTTTTTTATTATATATAAACCATCAGTTTACTTAAAAAAATAAATATAACATATATAAATTTGACCATTGACCATACTTTTTCTGTTGTTTAAAATACTAAACTCCAATTTCGACTTTTCAAAACTCCTGCAACTCATAAATCTACGCATACCCACAACAATAACCTGACAAATACACTATTACATTGCAGTATACTTAAGCACTACTACAATTCCTAGCGATAAAGCGGTTCCACCATATGGGAAACCCTGTAGTGATATATATATTTTTTATTTTTGTTTGTTTTATTTATTAATTAATTTTTTGATACATTCATCCACACAAACAAGGTACATAGGTTATAAACATATTTTTTTATATATATATATAGATAATTTGATTTTTTTTAACATTAATCCATAAGTACGAGTACATCTGAACACATGTACATAAACCTACGTGTAATGTATATAATGCAAAAAATCCCACATAGGCAAAGCCAGTGCGTGGGTATACCTGGTATCAGTTAGTGGCAGTATATTACTATGTTTGTATTAATACATGGATTTTGAAGGTAAGTTAAGTAAAAATTATAAGTTAAATAATAAAATGAAAATGAAAAAAAAAGAAAAGAAAAGATAATGGGGAAAACATACAATTATAGCAGGAAAAGATTGATATCTTTGGTTTTAATCGAATTTTTTATAACATTTTTGTATGTGTTTAAAGACGATATGTTTGAACACTTACATTCTACAGATTATAAATTATAAATTTTGGGAGCAATAAAAAAAGCCTGTCTCTGCGCAAGCCTAGTTTTACACAAAGGCACTTCAAGTACGTTATTTATTCTGTTAGTAAAGCGATTTTCGTTTTTAGATTTTCGATTTCTGGAAATAGTTTTTTTCTTGAAAATATACATTTTAGGCACTGTAGATTATAAATTTTCCTTATATCTAACAGTTCCACCTCGTGGAATAATTGTATGGAGGGGAAGGTATTGACGTGTACTTTACTTCGGTGAATTTTATGGACCATATCAAATACTTATTTCAATCATAAAAACCTTTGGTTGTTGTTTCCATGTACCATTTATGTAAAAGCCCCAGGGTGTTAAAATTTATTAGGTTTACCTACTATTAGAACAGATTAACTAGCCTTATTTAAAATTATTCGGTCTCTGCTATCTTTGATTAATCTTCTCTGTCCTGTCGTTTGGGGCAATAAATATTGCCACAATCATAATAAACATATTTATTTTTTAAATTGATCACTAAATTTCACTCAATACAATGAGAACAAAAATACTAAACTTAGCTACGAAAAAAAGGCGCAGCCTGCTACTATGAAGAGAAACGCATTGCTGAAAAAAGAACGCAGGGTAAACATATCTTGAAGAAAGCTACTTCGATCGGTCGGCACTTCAGTGAAAAATTAGTTTAGAATAAATTTTACTCCTCGCTTCCATTCTAGGGTTAAATGATCGAATCAATCAGATCCCGCAATTCTTTTGAATTATAACAAAAAATGTGTTCGCTAGTATAGAAGACCACCAAAACAACAATTAGAAACGTCGTTTATGATTGTTACTAATAAGTATCGACTTAATAATAGTAATTTCGTGACGTATTAGTTGAGACCTGCAAATTTTTCTTTTTCGTCATTTTAATGCCAAAAATGCGAATTTCGTCAATTTCCAAGAAGTGTAGTAAAATTCGCAATGTTAGAATAAATAACACGATTTTTCTTATTTTCAACGCTATATTCTAATATTTTAAATAAAGTAATTTGATCAAAGTATTACTTTGTCAACATCAACAGTTTTGACAATCTTGAATAGACATTAAGTGGAATGCAGCTATCTTCATTTCGAAAACGCCACGTCTTGTCATTCTTTTTTTTGGTTATTATAAAAGAGAAAGAAAATTTAAATTCATTTGAAAAAAAAAAAAAACTTGAAAACAGTAAATTAAATATGACTGCTCTTTCTAAAAAATAACACCACTTACACCACCCAAAAATAACGTGGATTTCACCAAACATAAAATACGGCAAATTTTTAAGGTCCCTGCGTATTAGTATATAACATAGATATTTAAATATACGTTTCGGAACAAAAATACATCACAGACAATCTGAATTTTACAGAAGTGAAAAAAGGGTATCTCATGACAAGATTTTTTTTTCGGATGGTCAATTTTCCTTCGCCATTTCATAAATGGAAATTCGGACTGGCGTGCAAGTACTGAAAAATAAACCAACCTATTATATCACCTTATTTCAGGCTTGAGTATTATTATATCTTTCCGGGATCTGGGGATTTGCTACTAAAACAATGATTTTTGAGATTCAAGTCATTCAAAATAGTGCCCTACGAAATGTTTTTAGTTTGCCACGGGACACACGCGTCAAATGCATCTACAGAAACTCCCAAATACTTAATTTTAACACCATTTTCACCTGTGAACTTACAAATACTATCTTGCATGTAATTCAACACTCGGCGCATACTAACACTATACTTAATTACAACGCAACACAAGAAACCACAACAAACTAGATATACCAAAAATAAACTCAACAAAATATGGACTAAAATCTTTAGAATATGTAGCTTACACACAACACAATAATTTACCGAACGATATTAAAAATGCTAGCCAACGTGAAAGGTCTCAAAGTAATATTCTTAAACTCTATTATTTGAAATGTACCAGTGATATGTTTTTATTACAAATGCGAATTATGTCTTGTAAATATTGATAATTAACTGTGAATGTTAATTATGTATCTTAAATACTGAATATGTTTGTTTCTAAAAACTGTAGTGCGGGATCTGCAAATGATCCTACAATGAGATTAACTCCTGGGAACGCAATGCATAGTGTATTGTATACGTTTTAATACATAAATAAATAAGAAAGTACCCATACGGAAAGTAAGAGACGAAATACGAACGAACCCAGGTAAGAAAACTATTCAGTTGTAATCATCACACCGTGCATTTTTAGAAACCGAATACTTTGAAGAAACTTGAACCGCGTAAAAGCATGCGATATACCCTGCCGAAAGAATAAATTGTGAACGCACCCGAGAACAGTAGTCATTCTGTTATTCAACCCAAAGTGTTTCCACGTTTTCACATTTTCTTTGCGGGAAACGGTTCGATTTAGAGCGTCATAAATCTCCTTTCAATTGACGCCGCGACGCCGCCGCCGACGCCTTTACCCTGGCAGAGCAGCCGCGCACTAAATCCTCTACTCTCATAGAACCTACCAACCTTCGCCGAGGCTCAATCTGAATTTTTGTCAAAGCTTTGCTAATTTTTCGATCTAAAATAAAATGGATTTTTCGTGAAAGGCGGATATAATATTATATGTTTATACTATCTATAAATCTTATTACCTGGAACCAGTCGGTCTGTGGAGTCTTTAGTATTGAATTTTAATAGAGTATGGCATTTAGACCTTAAAAATACTAACGAAGACTAAATTCAATATTGGAGATGGCATGATTCAAACAGGTTTGAGGTCAGGTATGTTATGAATGACATGTTTTTCTTGGTATTTTTCCTATTTAAATGTACGTATTATTTTTTTTATATAACCATTCAATAAACAAACCAAAAAATTAATATTACTCGTTTTCAATAATCAATTATGTTCATGTGTCCATTAGATAATCACAAAAGGTATGAGCGGGAAGCAATTATTTTATATTTACTCCAGGTGAGCAGGATTTTCTAAATCATAATGGTGAATCTGTACCACATAATATATGTCTTTGTATGCCAGCCTCGTGAGTTTTTTGTATACTCTGCAAAGTGGTACGTTCGCATTTTCAATAGATTTGAACATCATATTTGTATTGGAAATTATTGGTAACAACACTCCAGGAGCTTGATTGAAATGTGGGTAGTTATATTTTTTTAGCACTCTTTATATTATAGGGATTTCACCAAATATTATTTCTACCATATTCTAACATCTGCTTAGTTTTTTTCGGGTTCGGCCTTATTTAAATATTCCTGTTTTGTTATTTGTAATGCGTATATTGGATTTTTTTCCCAAACCTGCAATCTTAGCTAAAAATGTAACCCAAATATAACCAATAAAATCTTTAAAACGATGATGTCAATAAAACAATTATACCCTAAAACAATACTACTTTACATTCATAGATGCAAAAAACAAGAAATAACAACAATCACACATATTAGAAACACTAGATCTCAGATTCAAAAACACATACCACAAGGAACCACAAACACAACATTTGGACAAAAAAAAATCCTTATAAGACGGTACTAAACTCTGCAACAAAATCCCACTATCCTTTAAAAATGACAACAACCATTATAAATTTAATAACCAAATAAAACACTGGATACGTTACATAGGGAGATCTGAAATAGAAAATACATTAACACCAAATACAGACTACCACTGAAACCACTCACCTGCACATAAAACACTTCACCTTAGAATTATTTTTTTTCCATCAAGCGCATCAATTTAATATGTTGTAAATGAAATCCTCAGCATGGGAAATCCCAGTGAGGATATGATTATTTGTTATTTTCTTATAAAAAAAATCTTGTATTATTATTAATACCCAACATAAAATCTAACAGAGTACAGTAACGACGTGAATTGTGAAAGGATACATAATCACCGTTATTGAATGCCTGAAAGATTCGAGTACGCAAGAAAGTGATGAATGTCCGCATTGAATGACAACATGCTGTTCGAATTGTACAATGAGAGCAGTTGTTTTCTGTCCTGCTTTAGATTTTTTTCTCACTCAAACCACTCACCTTAATCCCGAACCACCATCCACTGCTGGGCCTCGGACATATGAAATAACACAATTTATCTGATTCATGACCCTCAGCTAAAAATGGCCAACCCAATCAATACTTCGAAGAGCGTATTACTACAGTGAATGGCGCAGCGCGGTAAGGGGCCATTTGCATTCGCACCCGCATCGGAAATTTTTGTTTATGGCCGAGTTTATCCGTATTTATCCGCCACTTGCACCGCCCCCGTCGCGGCAACCGCCCCCCGGCCCTGCAACCAAATACGGCAATAAACTAAATCATCTGCACTGCATTACGCCGAGGATATGATTCTGAAATATTCAGCGATATTTCGCATTTACTTCGTAAACTGTGCATTGCTCAATCAATAACTCTTACGGAAATACACACTTTGAATTTCACATTTATTTGATGTTAGCTCTTTATATTACGAAAATTCATCTTCCCATTTTCCGATTGGTCTTGTCTCAGTCGCTGCAGAAAATTATGGGTTTTGTGTGGCGCTGGTAAACATTCATGATATAAAATATGTATAAATAATACTTATTCTGTGGATCATTTTTAGTAAAATTAATATTTAGTACAATTTCCCTTAACGATTTCCTTCCCCGAGCGGTTACGATCCTTGGCTACGAATCCGTAGGTCGCGGGTTCAAATCCCGGCGTGAGCAAGTAAATTTTGTTATTTCTTAATATGTTCATTCAAAATAATGTGTAGTATATTTGCAGCACGTTTCAGAGTGGTAAATACTATCAGTATTGCCCCAGTTAATGACCACCATTCAGAGTCAAAACGTAGCTTGAAATGACTTTAGGTGTTTTCGATGACCAGATCCGTATAGCCAGGTACTTCCCTACCGATATTTTCACATCCCGTCTTCACTTGTTTTAGCCGCACATCATACCTCGAATGGGAATTATCAATTTATGGCAAAAAAATCAGATCCAAAGCCCCAGTAAAAAGATATCTTGAAGACACAACTCCTCGAAAAGAATACATGAATTGTCATGACATCGTTCACATTTTTTTTTCAAAAATAGGTCCAAATTCACCACTCCAGGCCTCCTATATGATAACCCACAGTCAACATTTAGTTTGTGAATAAAATTAAAAATTTAAAACTACGTTGGATCAAAGTCAATTTAGTAATTTTACATGATATGACTTATTTAACTTAATGAACTATTGAACGAGGAAATTAATTAAAACGTTCTAAACTTCAGGCATAAAAAACTGCTCTGGATATTTGAGAAAGGTTTGATTGATAACAATGTTGCCTCATTAGAAATCTGCGAATATTTTTTAATATTATTATGTAATTACGTATTTTCAAACAGTGAAAAACGGTTTTCCTAAAAATCTATACCTCTATTGCAGCTTTTAAGGGGGACAGGTACGTCGGAGAGGGATTATTTGAAATTCGAAATAATTATAATAATTATACATATTTATCCTATAGTCCGATTTTAAAGATGTTTCCTGTGAATCCTTCTCCATTCAATTATTAACTTCTCCTCATATATCGTTATGAATACCTCTCTTGTGTTTTCTCACTCACCCATTTAATTATTATTATGTGTAGGCTATTTTTCACTAATAACGACTGTATTTTATTGCATGATTGTCGTAATTACTTCATTATTTCTCCATTAAATTGTTTTATTTACTATTTTGTATAATATATATCATATTATTGTTGTCTCCCTCTTATACATAATACTTTTCAATTTTTGCTTCCCTCTAAAATTTTATTCCACTTTCCATTTTTTTGTATTATCCTCTCTCACTCTTTTTCTGTAGCTATATGTATATACGATAACTATGTATTGTTTTCTTCTGGTGTTATATCTTCCCTAACGAACTTATTAATATAATGAATTGGTTGTTTATAACAAAGTGCTTGTTTTATTTAAAATAATAATGTAATTACGTATTGGGATAAAACATATTGTTTATAAAGAGAAAAATATTTATTAAAAAAAACATTGTTGAATATTTATTGCCTTCGGAAGACAATATAGCTGTCACGCGTAATAATAATTACCTAGCAGAACTTTTTTTATAATAAAAAAATACCTAGATGGTAGAAAATTTAATTTTTTTTTAATAAAAATGAAGTTCTACAAATTAAACTCGAAGACAATAAATAATTACGAGATTTTTTAAATGTCTAAATTCACAACAGTTTTTACAGACTAGGTCTGAAATAGGGGTTTCAAATTTATTATTATTTAATATGAGTACACATCACTTCCCACACAGTTGAAATTTCCGTTTATCTCTGAAGACTTTTATAAGTCAAAGTTCACGTGATGAAATGGTAAAGAAAATAAATGGTTAAACTCTGACAGATGATAGTTAGTTTCCATAGTAGGATTCCATAATAAATGTACCTTAAGGGACCCTTGTTTTAAAGTAAAATGTGTAAGAAAACACTTTGAAAGAGGGCAGAAAAAATACTACCTTCACATTGTGACAACAAGTGTATTATAGGTACTTACTCTTTGCGATTTTGTAAAATTCTTAGAATCAGTCCATTTTGAAGTATTCCATTCTGACTTACGTAACTGTTAAATATGTCACTCAAAATGACAGCTAACATACGTAACGCAAAAAATTGTGACTACCAGTCTGCTAAAAGCAAACACTGACTCATTTTACGACATTTTCTTTTAAATTTCAGTAAAACAAATTCAATGATGTGGGGGAAAGAAAAGACTTGTTTTTTTTAGCAAATAATTGAAATGTAAAGTGTAGGTTGAAAGAAACTCAAATATTTTTTAATCCATTTTATTTAAATGAAAGTAAATGAATTCAAAATTACTTTGTATTCACCACTGTATTAATATATGTTTCGAAAGCGATGCTGTCTTCATCAGGAATATATAGAATAATAAAAAATAATAATGTCAAGTATAGATAAATGATAAACATAGAATGTATGTTTATTAAAAATTTGTATTTATGTTTTTCAATTTACGTTTATTAATTTATGTTTATTTAATTTATGTTTATCATTTGTCCATATTTTATTAACAGATTTCATAGGACATAGAGCAAAAGTTGCTTTGAACGTCGCGTAAAAGGAAACAAATCACGAAATCATGAGGAGAAAACAACTTTACCCAACTATCAAATTGTCTGAAGATATTATATGGAATGACACCACATCTCATGGCATCGAAACTTTCTTGACCGGTATGTGGCCACTGTGCAGTTTCGCTTAGTTGTTCTAAGGGTACGATTGTCTCGATGACCCCAAATTGGTTTGAGAAGAAACTATAAAAAAAAGAAGAATGCTGAGTTATGTTCCCTTTTTACCGGCATACAAAGATATCGAGTAATTATTACTAGGGTGCAAAGTTGTATGTCATTTTTTTTGAAAATTATTGTTTATATCTTTTTGATAAATCATACATTACGCAATACCCTTGTATTTTAGAATATATATTCATAGAGAATGCTTTGAACGTTAATTTGTTAAAAAAAATTAATTCAATATTTTATGTTTTCGTAGAAAGCAATTACTTTCTGGTTAGACATGTTTAGTAAATAAAACAAACACATTAAAAAATAAATAAAAATTTCACCGTGCCGAAGATGGAATAAAAGAAACCGTTTCAATGTTTTATGCACCTAATTTGCTTTGTTTAATTTCTTTTCATGCTCCTTGGCGGGATAGTTACAATCTAAATAATCGTATAAAATAATCGTGAGAAATCAATATTACAATAATAATATATCAATAAAGAATAATAATATATGAATATTACAATAATAATTTATCAATATTAGAATAAACATATACCAATATTAGATAATAATATATCAATATTAGAATAATAATATATCAATATCACAATAATAATATATCAATATCACAATAATAATATATCAATATTAGAATAATAATATATCAATATTAGAATAATAATATATCAATATTACAATAATAATATATCAATATTACAATAATAATATATATATCAATATTAGAATAATAATATATCAATATTACAATAGTAATGTATCAATATTACAATAATAATATATCAATATTAGAATAATAATATATCAGTATTAGAATAATAATATATCAATATTACAATAATAATATATCAATATTAGAATAATAATATATCAGTATTAGAATAATAATATATCAATATTACAATAATAATATATGAATATTAGAATAAGAATATATCAATATTAGAATAATAATATACCAATATTACAATAATAATATATCAATATTACAATAATAATATATCAATATTAGAATAATAATTTTTTTTTTTTTTTTTTATATATTTATTTCTTGCTAAAGCAATCCCGATGAGTTTCAAAACTCATTTTAGGACGGGAGGAATTTACAATACATAAGTAGGAGATAGTACATACAATTTTACATTGACAGCAAAATATCAAAAAATAGAAGTTTCACATACAGACAGAAATAATTTTATAAGGCCAAGTTAAATAGAACAACACACAAGAGAAAACATATAAGGGAACAACAAAATATACAAATATGGATTTACTGATTTTCATTTTTAAATATCCTTAAAAAGTATTCCTTTATACCATCATTTTGGGATTTTTTATTTTTCTGGATGGTTTTGTACATATCTGAAAGCGAATTATAAAGTGTGTAGGCAATGTAGTTTAAAGATTTTATTCCATATTTTGTAGTGTGTGTTTGAGGAATGCAGATTTTATTGTTATTTCGAGTATTGTGGTTGTGGATGTCTTGATTGTAAAGTGGCTTGACGTTAGTGTGAGTTGATTGTTGAGTAATTTGTAAGATGGTGCTGGTGATTTCATACTTAGGAAGGATCGTGATTGGAAGGATACCGGAAACTGAGTAGATGTCCCTGACATGAGTGTCCCATGGAAGTCCAAAAGCATTTCTGAGGGCTCGGTTTTGAACCACCTGCAGATCAGCAATCAATTTCTTCGAGGCAAAGCCCCAGATACAGCAGAGATAGGAAATGTGTTAATGTACCATGGCGTAATATACTGCAGTTAGTAACGGAATGGGTAGTAATCCTTGAAGTCTATATAGCACACCAGTTATGGGGGTAATTTTCTCCTTTACATGATTTATGTGGAGATCCCACGAGAGTTGAGAATCTACTATAAGGCCCAAATATTTTGTTGTCGTTTTCTTTTCGAGGCAGTTGTCACCAGTTTTGATATCGAGGCTGGAATTTTTCTTGTTGCCGAATAGTAAATAATGCGTTTTTTTTACGTTAAGGGTCAGGTTATTTATTCTCAACCAGGTTGTGAGATGGGAAACATCGGCATTCATTTCCATTTCGAGTTCCGCTAGGTTTTTTTTGTTATAAAAAATTACAGTATCGTCTGCATAAAGTTGAAGAGTTCCTTTAATGCCCCACTTTGTTATGTCATTAACATATATTAGAAATAGCAACGGTCTAAGAATTGATCCCTGTGGCACTCCACATGTTATTTCACCCAATTCACTCATTTCTCCACCCAGTTCTACTGCCGAAAAGCGATTTGATAGGTAAGATCTGAAAAGTTCCAGAGGAGTACCAACAATACCCAAATGTTTCAGTTTTACGATCAATACGTTATGGTCCACCGTGTCAAACGCCTTCTTTAGATCAATAAATATTGCCGCTGTAAAATCTCCATGGTCAATATGTTTCTGCAGATTTGATATGAAATCGAAAGCTGCACATTTAGTGTTAGATCGTCGTCTGAAACCGTATTGTTTTGAGGTGAGAATTTTGTTTTGTTCGAGATATTTCAATAGTCTTTCTTTGATGACACATTCAAAAATTTTGGAGATAGCTGGAAGTATAGAGATTGGACGATAATTTGGACATTTTTTTTACATTCGTCTTTATGTATAGGAATAATTTTTGCAACTTTTAGTTTGTCTGGAAAGATACCTTTTGACAGAGAGAGATTTATTAAGAATACGAGGTCATCCACCAGTTCCTCCTTGCAGTTTTTGAGAAGGAGAGAGGTTATACCATCGGAACCAGCTGCCGCTTTAGATTTGAGGTTGGATATGATCAGTAAGATTTCTGTTTTATTTGTCCTGATCATGTTAAAAGATTGTTTTGCTTGAGGTGCTAATGTAATATATCAGTATTAGAATAATAATATATCAATATTACAATAATAATATATCAATATTAGAATAATAATATATCAATATTAGAATAATAATATACCAATATTACAATAATAATATATCGATATTACAATAATAATCTATCAATATTCGCAAAATAATATATCAATATTACAATAATAATATATCAATATTACAATATTAGCATGCTTTAGTATGGTTTTTTCATCTACTAGACCTATGTTATTTTATGATATTATTTAACTCTGACTAAAAGTGTCGAATTATGTTGTTTATTTTTATATTACCTATTATAATATGTACCTGTTCAATATTATTTGTAATTGTTTATTTAAAAACCTATAACGGTCGCAAATATATTATTCAAATTATTATTTTTGTAATTTCTTCGAAAGATTTTTATTCACTTTGTGGTGTCATTAAATAAATGAATTAAAAATTACGTAGTAAAAAGTACTGATTAAAAAGTAATTTTAATAAGTTTATCTATATTATTTTTGTCTTGATTTTATGTTCATTATAAACTAGCTGAAGTACCCAGTGTTGCCCGGGGCTATTAATGGTTTGAGTGAAAGTTTCAAGGTTGTGATGTGTTATCCCTATTCTACCTGTACCCCTAAGCAGTAATTTTCTCTTCTTTTGAACGTTAAGTGTGCGAAATTTCATCAAGAAGCACGAACATTCTGCTTTAAGAGGTGAGAAAGGGGGAAGGGGGTCGTTTTTCAAAATTTCATGTCAATTGTGCAAAATTTCATCAAGCTCGGAATAAAACCGATTTGTATCCAAAACAAACAAACAAACACCGTCCTGGACATTCGTCTTTATATACTAGAAGGAGATATTGCGCACAACTTTTAGGATGCATTTCACCGATAGCAAGGAGAAGTGGTTAAGTGCTCTTAAAAGGTGAACATAATTTAGTAAGACTTAATATACGGGTGACGAACAAACTAACGTTCGCTAAACCAACATGTCAATTTTATCGTGACGGCAAAATGTCGGACGTCGTACAATGTAGATCAGGCCTGATTTCGAGCTACGCTATGCCACGCCACGCCTCGCGGCGACCGCGTGATATCGCGATGCCACGCGTCAAATCCCAGGCGTCACGTGACATTTCCGGGCTCGGATTAAACAGCGCCACCGGCTTTGCGGGTAATGCACGCGTTTAAAACACGGCTATAAAGGACGACATTTTGCAGGGGAAAAGTTATGTCCAAGACACCCTTTGCGACTTTGTAAGGAAGGCAGAACGCTGATACAAATGGATACAAATTTACCCCCCTTTTAAATTTCACTGTGATTTTTTTGTGAAATATCTTAGAAAATAGTTAATTTTACCGTTGTCCTATTTGAGTACATTTATTTGCGTAGATACCTATTTAGAATTATCGAGTGATATGAAAAAGATTGGAGTGATGGGAAAAACGACAACAATTTTAAAAAAAAAACCACCCGTGAGATCGACATTTATTTTTATTGTATAATTTTTTTTTCATACAATTTGAATTTATAGTCCATAGGTAAAAATATTTTATATACCCGATTTATACTCAAGACGCCTGCAGATATAATATGGACTTTTGTTATACGGTCGCACACCCTCTCTGCATACTTACTTTACAAATGAGTACATACAGCAAAAATAATCCTTTAGGGGATCAACTGTCGGAGAGATCAACTATCGGGGGCCAACTGCCGGATGATACAATCAAGGAGATCATCAAATTCGTTACCATCATTTGTATGATAATTCGACAAGAAAATATTATTAGTTTTTTTTTTTAAATTTTAATACTACAGGATAGCTCCGAAAAAAGGTAGTCAAATTTTTTTTTTTATTTAAGAAGTAGAAAAAAACTTTTTGAGGGTTCGTGAAAAATATTTTTTCTCTAAAAGTCATGTTAATTTTCTCTCTTCCAACAAATCCACTTCTTCGCTCGAGTGACGGGAATATCGTTTAAAATCACACCCATCATTTTACGCCATTCGAATTTTGCTCCACAATAATATGGTTTACACTCACAAATTCCAACATCTTGAAGCCCCCGCAAGTTAATATTACACACTTCCCTTGAAAACTTAAAGATATTATTCACTTAAAAAATGATCCGCTGTTTTTTACAGTATTGAAAGCGTATTTATATAAAATTCCTTCAATAGAAAAAAATCGCAAAGTATTTTTTAACATATTATAGCTATGAAAAAAATCTACATCGTTTCTGTAAATGCTACTTAAGGCAGCAGTCTTGAGATTTTTGCTCTATTCTAAATATGTAGTGATTCTAAAATATTTTGATGAAATTATAGCTCATGCTTTAAGCATTATTTATATTAGAGCGCACCCTCTATCTTTCGTATTAACATATCTCCATTTTTAACAATGTTTAGTTTCCGCTCGGGTGGTATTGTCGGATCTTACGTTAAAGGTACTTTTTGTTCTGTCAATGTAATGCTCCGCCCACGCTTTACCTTGAGGCCTTATTCAGAAGGTAGTAAAAAGTTCGGCGCTGAGACTTTTATGGCGCGGGAGTTTGCGCACGGCCATTTCATGAGCATTAGGTGCTTTTTACTACGAGCGCCCTATCGGTTTGACATTTACTCGTCGAGTAAGCATGAAGCTCACGTTTTTATTAGAGATTTTGTAGTGCCAAGTTGATTAACATCAATATTTATTTTTGTTCATTTTATTCATTTTAAATCATAAGTAAGTAAGAAAAAATACAAACCAAGATAAACAGAGGTCTGTATTTAAAGAAATGAGGACCATTTACAGATCATAATACAATAAAAATAATAAAACATGGAAAAAAGAGCATTTTTCAAAGAAATAATAAACATCTATGAACATCAATTTATGGCTTGACTAACACTTATATGAAAAAGTTGTTTTTTAAAAACCGCTTTAATAAATTTATACATTAGATTAGATTATTTGAAGTGATCTAATCTCCGTCACCACAAAATAATCGAGGAAATCTCTGCATTTTGCAAATTAAAATCAAATCAGATACCTATATACTTTTTACTTCAGATTTATCTGATAGTGCACGAGAGTTCCAAGTGCCCGAAGCTAATGGAGCTATGGCATCCTCATTTTATGGCAATGCTGAATGTTGTTGAATGCTGATTTGAGTGATTATTACTTATTTTGAAAGAAAGCCAACCCGAAATTATTGTTAGTAAAGTAGTTATGTTGCCACATTTGCTGACATTGTCGAAAAGCACTGCTTTTAGAAACTAACACAAACGAGACGTTCCTTGACATATATCGACAGGTTTCGGTTAATCTTAAGCTTCCCAGAAATGTAATTGCCCTATAAAAATCATTCAACTATTACTAGTAATATTTTTACCCTTGCTTTGAAAACAACATCCATATTTAATTTGACCTGGAGGCCTATACTGGTTCTTTTTTTATGAAATTTCCTTATCCTTTTCCTTAGTCTTAAAGACATTTTGCTTAACTGCGATTCCAATTACATGTCGATGACAATACATCTTTAAAGGAGTTTGTAGTTTAATTATCACAATATTATTTAAAGTCATTGGTGTATCACGTACCGTATTCTTACATTCTTTACACGTGTAGTTTATTATAATTTTTAGAATTCAAATCGCTTTATCTGATATTTCGGGGTTTTTGCATAGGTACTTTACAAACATAGCAATTTAGTGAATGCGGTTCATTAATAGCATTATCATGCGGTAAATAATTCTCCAATAATATTTAAATTGAGTTTTTGTTATTTTTAAAACTACGCAAATATCGATATTTCTAAAGAATGTCATTCGCTGAATGACAACTGTCATCCGAAAAAACCGGAACCGCAGTTGAGCAAGACGTCTTTAAGCCTAAGGAAAATAATAAGGAATTTTATAGAATAGGCCTCCATGAATTAACATGGCATTTAACATGAATGCTGAACCTCTGACCTCTGGGCCCATAGCCTAGAGTCTGACCACATTGTCGTGCATATTGTGGGGCTCTGAATTAAGTCTTGCATAATTGTGATTATTTTAACATGAAGCTTCAATAAAAAATATGCAAGCAAATCTAATTACGTTTTTAGTGGTTAAAATATTTTTTTCCGCTCCATCACGTAATATTTCCTGCATTCTCTCGTGCGCGGTTAGCAGTAAACATATCGTGTTGAATTTTAACCAGTGTAAGTTTTTTGCAAGCCATAATGTGGTTAAACATATAAACGTGAAGTTAACGTTCGCGTGATTATTTTAATTCTTGGTAACATAACATAGCTTGAGAATTTAAAACGATCGTTAATAATTTTTCCGAGCCTTTTAAAGAACAGTGTTTCAACCCTTTCATACCTCAATTAAGACCGACTTTGATAAATCAGATTTAATGCTTGGTAAAGATCTTATAAACATTGTATGTAGTTTTTTTTTTCAAGACTTTAGAAAATACTTTTACATAAAAGACCAAGTCTCTGAGGTTGTTTTTCACTTCAAATAACAAATACAAATACTGTACACAAAAAAGTCAGCATTCATCTAATTTTTTAAGGTTATATGAAAAATTAAACATTAAAAACATATTCTTCAAAGAACGCAGAATTTTTTTCCGGCAGAATTTAAAAATAAATATTTTTTTAAAAGCAATGTTTAATTGTCAATCAAATATTATTAATAACCAAATATGCATTTAAAAATAGCCATCTATTGAATTTATTTTCACACGAATGCCTTTATTCAAGTTTTTAAAATTATTATTTTGGTATAACGGTATTTCCTTAATTTTATTTTATTGAATTTCTATTTTCTAATATAAAAGTAATAATCGTAATTTTATAATAATTTAGCCTACTTTAAATAATTATTTTTACATTATTATCATTTTTTTTCAAAAGAAAGACAAATATTCCCTGGTTACGAATAAACTGAAAAATATTTTAAAATCTCCTACTACCATCACAGTAAGCGGAAGATGTTGCTTGTGTTGTAATTGGACTTAGCCAGTCGAGGAATTGAACTCACGATGCCAAACGCGATGCCAACTCAGCCACTTACCGGTTGTTATTATTAAATTATTTACCTATATCGTCACTTATTGTTTTTTTGGTATATGTTTATAATTTGTCTTTGCTTAAGTTAATATTTTTCAGTATACATTGTATCCTGACAAGGGAACCATTGGTTTCGCAACATTGTTACTTATTATTATTATTAGTTGAAACAAAGTAATTTTTATTCTATAATATAAACGTACTTTTAAAACTAAAATTAAAAAAAAAAAACAGTTTAATGGGGTGTTATTAAACATAAAAATCTCTTTTCAAAACATAAACATAGCTACCGCCTGAACGAGTAGCTAAAATCCAATTAAAAGATAGCGTGCAAAGCCAGTAATGCCAACAATTGGAAATTTGCTTTACAAAGGGAGGACTACAAAAATACGTACGAAGGGGTTAATTTTAAACATGGCGTTCTTACATGAGCAGAAAAGCATCTTTAGATGACTGTGAATTGGTATACCCTGTGGATGAAGTACGAGTGGAGAACTAATACGGTGGAAATAAGATCTGTAAGACAAAACGTTTATCACGGTGTAATTCAGTTTTTCAGTTCAGTTTTATTGCCGATAAATCGACCTTCATTGAAATAAATTGAGACGGTTTCATTCAAAACGGCATGTTTAAATATAGGTTAATGTTATATTTTTCACTAGTGGAATATGTCTCACCAATTTGGAATCCTCAATATAAACTGCACATTGATAGTACAGAGCACTTTCAAAAGAAATTTATAAAATATCTCACCTACAAAATCAACATTATCTTATGTACCTTTCAATCTTTGCAACAAAGGCGAACAGTAGCTAATTTTATATTTGTATATAGAATTCTAAATAATAATATCGAATGTTCTTAATTAATTTCAACATACCTAAGAGACTTACAGCACCATTCCATACGCATAGTTACCAAATAAATGCAGCTGCAAATTTACCTAATAACCGTGCTCTTCATTCATTCAATGATATTTACCTAAATTACTCCAACATTCTTTCGGATTAATTGGCACATTTCAAAGAAGCATCTTGACATAAACTTGATATAAACTATATATATAACTTGATATATAAACTGCTCAATGTGCATAACGCTTCTCACACTTACGAATACATTCACACATACACACAAACTTATACAATGCTCATGTCACTCGGTAAATACATGTATAAATACGACATTGCAAGGAAAAACATATCATAGTTAGCCACTATATAATTTAAAATTTTGGAAATTGTTTCTCACTCTAACCAATGTACTGTTCTGTTTCTATAATAAAATACATAAGTACAATATCTTACATACATAAATTAAATATTTTATGGTTTACATTATATATTTCACTAAATGAAACCTGGTCTGAGGTATGCAATAAAATATTTCAGTGTGATTTTACGACAGACTGGGCATTATTAAATAAAAAATATTCAACGAATAATTAAGGGATGTCGAATACATAATCATAAAAGAGGTGATACTATTGTTGAAGAAGGTAGTGTGTGAAAAAAAGAAGGAAAATAACATTTTATACCTACTTAGTCAAAAAGATGATTAGACAAACATAAAAGTTTTGATATGTACTCTTTTTTATTTATTTTTTAAAAAAGAAAGATAAATATTCCTTGGTTACGAATAACCCGATATTTGAAAATTTTCTACTACCATCACATTATCGGAAGATGTTGCTTGTGTCGTAATGGAGGACTTAGCCAGCCAACAATAATAAATTAAATAACAACTTCTGTAGTGTTACATTATATCAGATAAATAAAACAATAATGGTTATATTATTTAAAGGAAAAGAAAAGAAAAACTAAGTTATAGTGGACATTCAGGACGGTACTATTAGCAATGCAAAAAAGATGGCAAGTTTTATTTGGTAAGGTTTATAATTTCCATGTGATCTTTTCTCATTATGTTTTTGTTGAAGGAATACATATTACTTATTGCTATGGTCTGTAGTGGCAGTTTCCTGTATGCTTGATGCACTATATACAAGTACATATGGTATCTTTGAGCAAATGTTGTAGCATTTATAAAGTCTCCCTTGTATTTTTGCTCTTTACTGTAAGTTTTTACTATGGGTAATATTTACTTTGATAATGTATAGATTATTTTTAGCATTACTTTGACGTATAATTGCCTGCAATTTAGAATTCTTGATGACTTCTTCTTCTTCGTGTGGTGGAGGAGCGTTGGTGGAGGTCATAATGGGATGCTGAGTTTATTCAGTCAGTCGACGGCATCGGGAGTCACTTGGTTCAGCATGGATGTACCATAGGGAAATTGGTGATGGGGACATTCTTCTACGACATCTTCTGTTGTTTGAATATGTCCACATTCACAAAGTTGGTAATCCTTTAGGCCCCATTTATGCATCATACGAGTATACACACAACAGCTGTGACTGCTACTTATGGGTCGTGTGGGTTATGCGGTTAATGAGGTCTATGTCTTCCGAGGGAGAGAGAACCTTGGAAATTTAAGAAAGAAATAGTTGATCTACAAAAATGTGCTTGTTTTATCTTCAAGGTCTGCCACTGTAATGTAGTGAGGTACAAGTAATTATAAATAATGTAATGAACACAAAGCATTTATAAGTGAAGTTTACCTTCAGAAACATGTTTACATTTATATATTAAAACAGTATTTACATATTTGTACGCAATGCATTTAATTTTATTAATAATGACAGTATAAATTAATTTTACTTTTATTGAAGGTAAATAATTCAATAATGAGACAAACGCTTTTATATAAATTAACGAGATCCATTTTCTTTCGCATCTGTGTAGAACATACTACTAGGGATTTATTGTTCCATGGTTGTATCTGTATTTCCCTGTCCGAATTATTACTCGTTATTGAGGGCTCTTTTATGCACTGACACGCATCATTCTCGTAAAACAGAATTGCGCATTTTGCGGTATTTATTTTAACTCCATGTTATTGTTTAAAACATCCCCTATATTTTCCTGGAAATTGCTTCCCAAAAAATGCGTCCACGCAAATGAAAATCATTTGTCGGTTTCCGAATAATTTTCATGTCTCTCAATTTTGAATGTTCAAAAAAATAATATTTTCGGGTCATAAGGGAACTTTTTTGTTTTTATCGGAACGCTGGATTTCAAAGAAATGTATTTTTTTGAATATGAAGCCAAATTTTATGATCAATTAGTGTTTTGAAGATTAATGCAAATTTTTTAATGCATTTTATAATATATTTCTTGAAAATCACTTTTTCCAAATGAATTATTTTCTAAAATTAATTTGAAATACTTATTTCAATGTTTTCAATGTATAGCGTCATTATAAACAAATTGGCAAAGGATTTAATTTATAATGCCAATAAATATTTATTTTTATTTTGCAGTAATTTTTAATATTTTTTAATTTATTACTGACCTATTTCATCATTTATCATTAATTTTTCCTTATATTTGTAATTTGTCTATTCTCACATTATTATTTTCTATGTTTATCATTTGTCTATACTCGTCATTATTTTTAGTATACTGTTTATCCTAATGAGGAAAGCTTTTCTTTCAAAACATGTTGATATTTATATATAAAAAAAAAGTGGTGTAAACAAAGTCATTCTTCTCAATTTAATGAAATAATTAGTTTACACGACTGTTAAATATATAAAAATCTAATATAATTTCATACTTGCATCTATATTTAATATTTATTAATACTGACTCCACAAAGTAATTAGAAATTTATTGAATAAATAAATAATTTCTATTTACATTTTTATTGGAATAATAATGAAGCTGATAAACCTCATTGTAATATGTTTTTTAATAATTGAAGGTAATATTAATAAATCTCAAATGAAATAAGAAACAGAAAAGACATAGAAAATTAAAAAAAGGTAACAGTCCCATCTTGGTTCGTTTCATTTGAGATTTATTAATATCATCTTCAAGAAATGATTAGAATGTGAACACTTTATTTTTTGATATCCTATTATTTAAATAATATACCGCAAATGCAGCTCGATTACCATAACTTAGTGAAAATAAATAAAAATCAATGGATTTAAAAAATAAACATTACTGTTTTATTTTTGAACGAACGACGAACGACCTTCTTTAATTACAAAATCATATTCAAAATCTCCACATTTCACAATAGAGTGCTGACACCAACCCTGATGTACGGCAGTGAGGCCCGAAACTGGCAGAGAAAGGGTGAAAGTAGACTGAATGCTGTTGAATTGAGATATCTGGGTCGAATGCGTGATAAAACAATGTATGATCGTGTGAAAAATGTTGAGATTCACAAATAATGCAAGGTGTAACGAGTAATATTCAGAAAAAGACACCTCAATGATTTGGAAATGTAAAGCGAATGAAGACGAAAGGAGTGTAAGGAGAATATATGAGGCGAATGTGAATGGAAGAAGAAGCCGGGGACGTCGGAGAAAGACGTGACACAATGAAGTGAATCAAATGCTTGATTCGGGCCTTGTCAGAAGTCGGAATAATAGAAGATAATGTATGAGACGTTATATGAATGTAAAAGAAGCAAGAAGTATATGCCAAGATCGAGTTATTTGGCGGTCTGTCCTCTCAGCCTACTCCAACGGGGAAATAGTGTGATGGTTAGTTATTTATTTATTTAGTTATATTTCACAAAAAATCGTGCAGAAATCAAGCATTTTCTGACCCTCGCAGTGCCACCAAATTAAATTAAATAAAAATAAGTACTCTGTCGAATCTACCTTTTGCCAATGAAATATATATAATATATTTATTTTATTCCACTAAATAAAAACATATTTGCTGCCTGCCGGGTTTCAATTTTACTCATGCTTAATCGGAGATTAATATTTAAAAAACATTTTAATTAAAACAAAATAACTTTGTATACATCACTTTATTAATATACAATATTACTACATGTTTCGTGAGCGATGCTCACATCTTCAGGTATCAATGTATACTGAAGTTAACAATTAAAATATAGAACACTTAGATTTAAGTGGGGAGGGGTGGTTGATATAGATACAGGATTAAGAATACTTCATACGGGATACAAAACAACACAAATTAATAATTTAGAAATACTAGAAATTAGAAAAAGCGATAATTTTAAAATTGATATAATCAACAAACAAAAAAACTTTTTTGGTAACCCTATATTAAATATTTTCCCACTTAACAGGCCTTCGTACTCTAATGACCATTCCAACAACTTGACAATTCCTAATTATACCTTTGTCACCTTCCTTTAACGATTGTAATTTCCTAATTATTTGTCTTTCCCCTACCACCCCTCCCCACTTAAATCTTTGTAATTTCCTAATTGTTGTAATTTCCTGATTGTAATTTCCTAATTACTTGTCTTTCCCCTACCACCCCTTCCCACTTAAATCTAACTGTTCTATATTTTAATTGTTAACTTCAGTATACATTGATACCTGAAGATGTGAGCATCGCTCACGTAACATGTAGTAATATTGTATATTAATAAAGTGATGTATACAAAGTTATTTTGTTTTAATTAAAATACATAATGACATCACAAAGTGAAAACCTTCTAGAAGAAGAATTCTTCTTCGAAAAAATAATTTAAAAAATAGTTAATATTAAAGCATCTCACATGTTCACATTCTTGGCGTACTTACTCATCCTATTAACACATTTGTTCCAGTTCGCAATACGATTATGTGGATCATACAACCGTTAGTTTACTGGAAGAATAACATTTGTTCGTCTGGGTCAAGTGCTGCTTGCTACACGAATGCTAGGCGACTGTAATATCGTTTTACATTTCAAATGTAGAAATGGGAGATCAAGTTTACGTTATTGGCAGATCCATTACATGGATAAATAACATTTTTATTGTGGAAATCAAGATTAAAATATTAATACATTGAAGAACGGTGAACACAGCTGTCAATTATTCTCAGTACAAGGTTAGGTGAGCAATTAGAAATTTTCAAATGAACGTACCAAAAGTGAGGATACCATAGTCTCACTGTCTCCGGCCTCCGAACGTTGCTGTCACATAAAATATAAACTCACATTTATATCAGAAAAATTACCTCGTTCTATTCAAAACTACTCCGTCTTATTTCATCTCAATCCAAATAAATTTATCGAAAAAAAAGCTTTCTAAATTACTAGTGATTTTTCAACCAAATGCTAATTTGCTCAATAATACTGAAGTACGAGTAATTTCAGATAACACTTACGATTACGAATTTATTAGTATGTACTCTGAATAATCAATTAAATAAATATGCCATAATCAGCTATTGAGCTTGAAGCTGCGATGTATAATGTGAATTACTGTGAATCGTCAACATCCGCGTCAAATTGACGAAACCAATTAATGGTTTGAACCTCAAATCAAAATTCCAGCCTAATTTCAAAGCAATTATCCTTGGAATAGCTGACACTCGACGTGACAAGTACCCCAAACTGGGATGGCAATTCTTGAATTCATTATTGCTTGTCCTTGGAAATTACATCCTGCCTGGTAACAAGACTTTTTTCACAGACCTTATTCAAATGAAATCAATGGAAATATAACATGTGTACTGTGAAATCAGATTAAAAATAATTTTTTATTGCGTTTGGTAATGACATTTTCTAAGAAATAAGAAAATTTTGCTTGAAAAAAAAATTCCGTTGATTTTTTTGCATTTCTGTTTCGACAAACTGTTATTGTTGTTGTAATATTTATTTTTATTTATAAAATACATGATCTTTAATGGAGACATTTACATGGAGTAGATACATTAGATCAACATACTAGGCAGCTGCCTGTTTCATGGTGACCAATGGAGTATAGATACTTTGCATGAAGTCTAGTGTAAACATATGGATTTATTATATTAACGTGCTGACAATTGTAAAAAATTCAAAAGAAAGTAGAAGATAGAAAGGAGAAAAAGACATGTGTAAGGATTAGATCATAAAAGTATTCGTATTTTTTTTTATATATATGTGCAAGCATTCACACATTTGCATGTTTACATATACGAGTATATTATGTTTAAAATGCCTTCAAAACATCTTTTTATAGACCGGTTTCTACAGATAATTTCAACTTATACTGGGATGATTTATAACATCTGATATGTTCGGTAAAACAGTAGAAGTGATTAATTGTATGTTTGTAATTTTTGTGGTTTCATCTTTCTTCAAAGAAAATATTAATTTCTTCAGAAAATATTAATTTGTGGAAAAAAATTTGCGTAAACAACTAATTAGTGCGTTTTGTGTTTATTTGGGGTTTTGAAGAAACTTCGAAAATCATTTGTATTGTTGAAGATTTTTACGTAATTTAGATATTTTTACCTTTCACTAGATTCTCATAATATCAATACTTTGAAAATAAAACATAATTTTTTTTCTGATGATTCCACGATTATTGGTAGTGGGTTTTTTAGTTGTCTTACTGAAATATCATTTTACCATACATTATTATCGTTCTTAAATTCTTTACTACTGTTGTAGTTACTCATACTCGTGTAAATTCTGCACCAAAACATTTTAACATGAATAAATAAATTTTTAAAAAAAGAGAAAAATTAACTTTTATTCACCTGCTAACTGATGTGTGCTTTCTATCTAAGGTATTTACTTATACCGCCTAAATATTTAACAAAGTAATGCTAATCGTTCACAATATTGTAATTATGTCAACCTTTAATATGAAAGATTATTTATATACTTTTTTAACATTACAATATGCATTTTCCAACTCGGTCAGTCCTCAGATAATAAAATGTTTAGCCTTCCTGTTCGCGCCAAGGTTTAGCCTTAGTTTGTGGTGTCCCATCAGTATTTTGATCGCGTAACTCTATGGTCAGTTTAGGTTTACTGAAAACAATATACTCGTATGATAAATTTTTGCGTGGTGCCCACCTACTTAAAAAAGTTTGTTAATATTATTTTTTTAAAACACAACATACCTACTTCTATCTAATATATCTGGCGAGTTTTGTGGCACATCGAATTTATTCCTAGGCTCTGGTACCTAGACTTATATGTTGCCGGTTCGATGATCGAATGATGATTTTCTTATTATTGTTCTGTAGAGAGCACATAAAAAAACATTGTGTAATATGGCGTTAACCGTGGACTTCCCAATCATCCTCATCCCTTTTCCACCC